>FWCC01000369.1:0-12728 GCA_900169235.1 Zarea fungicola | reverse complement strand
GCTCGGCTCCTCGAACGCATCCCTTGCGTCTTACAGCCACTACAACGCCCCAGTCTGCCCATATCTGAGTACAGAATTAGAAATACCTGAAATTAGAGGAAATATAACATTAGGCAGCCCTACCTCTAGTAGAGGCAGGGAAGACAGCATTGCTTCGCACATGACCGACTCTCAGTTGGAGCCGCAGCTACGTCGCCGAGCACGCACCAAATTTACGTTAGATGAAGACCAACTTATTATTCGTTTACGGGACAGTGGCGAGACTTGGAAAAATATTGCCAAGCAATTGCCAGGAAGGTCACCAGGTTCGCTGCAAGTACATTATAGTACAAAACTGAGGCGTAGCGAAGTCAATTGGGACGAAGAGCTGGTACGTATTTTCTTTATTCTACTATGATAGCTTTTAAGGGAGCTAGCGTGGAACATCGCTCTCCCCAAATTAAAAGGGAGCGAGGAAGAAATAGAATAAACTAGACTAATTAGAAATAGGCCCAGGAAATAGAACAAGCGCTACAAAGGTATGAGGAACACCGATGGATATTTGTTGCCTCTCAAATTGGCGCTATTAGCCCAGCAGTTTGTCAAGAGCGTGCCCATAGCAGGCTTAGGGTCAGTTTAGTTCGGCCAAGACAATCCACCAGAGCTAGAACAAGCTATTAAAAGTTCACAGTGGTTTACGCGTACAGATCGCTACATTGCAATATTTCATTACTTTATAATACACTTCACTATATCATTATGCGGGTGACCAGGCAGCCAATAGTGGTCACCAATCAAGTTAGTTACAAATGTTTAAAACTAGCGCCTCTGTATCCTGCTAGCCTTTAAGCCATCCTTCCATTTCTGTCCCTGCCCTTAGTTCACCCTTGGTAGCGCGGATTCTCATGCGGTTCCAAATTAATTGGCTGGCTTGAAGGCCAATTCACTAGGTGTTTAGCGTCCTGTCTATAGAGGCTGAGACGGTGCTAGTCCTCCGGGATGCAAGGGTTTGCGCTGTTCGCGCATTGCAAGGGATGTGTTGAAGTTCCGCACTATTGTTCCTTCGTCGGCCAAATTCAAACCCGTAAATTATTTCCCGTGGCGCCATTCAGCCGCCGTGTCTCGCCGCAGCCACATACCACATTGGAGACATGCCAGCAACGGACGCATACAGTGGCAATATCTGTTGATTTTTCCATCTCTTCAATTCCACAACTTTGCGATCTCACCCGTGATTTGAGCAAACCCATTATAAACTGGAATGACTAGGTATGCCATATCGGGCCGCCGAGGGCAAACTACTTGGTTTATTCAAATTTATTCAAAACAAGGAAATGTGTCACACTCTCTAGGCGAAGAGTATTGATTAATACATTACGAATGTAGCAATCTCAGTTTTCCCTAGCGGGTTACAAAAGTCCGTTTGGCACCGTTGCCACCCTAGATCAAAGCAGCTCTGTATAGCGAGGGTGCCTAGTGTGTTACACATTTTGCAAGACAAAATGGCCGACAGTCAACTCCTGAACTGTCGGTACGATCACGAGGAGTTAAAGGGCACAGTACTCAGAGCGGGGTCTCTCAGTATGTATGATGTTGGTAGCTTGTTCATGTATTCTATCTGGCTACAGGTAGAGGAGGGATTCTCTTCTATTATATACAGTGATTAGAGGGCAAGCAAAAGCAAGCAATAAACAACCAGCAAGAAGTATTCTCTACAGCTGCCGTGACGACCTCGTATCCAGGGCAGGCTGCCGTCGGTCACGGTGTTGACCGACGGAAGCTTGCAGCAGGAGCCAGGCTTCGCTAGACATGATACTTGACTTTGAGTCAGCAGTCACAACATGAACATTACGATAATCCTACCCCGTAGCCCTTCTTCTGAAAGAGGGACCGTGGCGTCTGAGGGGAAACAAGACTTAACCTAATGGGGCGAGGTGCCCGCTTTCGGAGATCGGGTGCCAGAGACAACACCGTGCACAGGTTTCCGCGCCCTTCTGAGACATGAGTCATTTCTGTGGTGAGCGCCCGTCGGCTAAGGAAAAGTAAACTTAGAACACTGTTCCACATGAGACCCACGACGTCTTTCCCGTCATAAACGGTCAGAGCGGGCTACAACGTGACAAGGGAAAAGAAGGAAAGTTATCTCTGGCGGCTGGACAGAATGCAACCTGACTGCCCCTTTCAAAACGCGTGAAGATTATAGTCGCAGTACTGTTCAAATTCCAACAGGTCAAAAAGATTTTACGACGAATATACGTTACCAAAGGTAGTTAGAGGAGTCCAGTTGTTCAGACGTCGCGTACCTTAAGGTGTCTACTAAATAGTCAGCGATAGTCCAGTGGATAGCAAAGTCACTACTGGAGCTGGAGTAGGTGTGATGTTAGCGCTAGAATAGAGTAGGCTCAGTGGACGCCGGTTGCGGCAAGCATTCTCTCAACCAGGATCAGCGCAATAATAACAATTTCTGGCAAGCTCTTTTTTCTCTCCATCAGTCCCTGTTATGAGACAAGAGGCTGAAGGGGGGTTTGTATTCTATAGGGCAGGTGCAGAGGCATGTGATCGAGGCTGCAGGTATATAAGTAATAATAGCTGGCTACGACCGTCACTTACACGATCACATTCACCGCCAATGTTCTCCACCGCCATCTCATGTTCAACATGAATCAAACTGGAAGCTGTTCTCTTCTCCGCTTTCCCCAGGAAATCCTCAACTTAATTTATGGATATGTACTCTCTTCTACACGGCTATCATTTGGCTGGAGAATGATCTCGTCGACTCATAAACAACGTGTTTGCTCCGCCACGTACTGTCTGGCACTCTTACAAGTATGCCGTTCTATCCGAACCCAAATAGGTCCAACCTGGCTTGGTCAAGTCTTCTTCAGTTTTGAAGATATTAAGACCATGCTAGACAAGCTTTCGGCCCTATCTATGGATGATAGGTCGTTCATTCGCCACGTTCGTGTCTCGGGGGATCCGCTCCAAGTCAAGTGGTCAGACTCTGAGCCTCCAAGGTATTATCGCATCTCACAGGCCTTGAAATTGCTTCCCGGACTACAACTAGAGACTTTAACAGTTTTGGCTGGCCGGTCTCCAGAAGTCGCTTATATGACTCTAGACATGTTGGTGCGCCACGGGACTGGCTGGAAAAGACTCTACTTCATAAGTCATAACGCCAAAATGTTTGCTTTCCAGGAGAGAGAACGGCCATTTTTTGGAGATTATGATCGGGAGCCCTATAAGAGACATTTTCAGCCATGCCACTGGCAACAAATGATAAGTTGTCGAGCTGGATATGCCCCAGGAGCATCCGTGGTTATTTTCTTAGGGAAGCGCATTACCGGAGCAGAATGCACAGGCGCCAATTATAATATATTGCGTGACCCAGATAAGATTTTGTTCAAGCAAAACGATGATCCTGGCAATTCACTCTCCGCACGTAATCAGGCTGATGGATATCTTTCCGTCCTGGCCAGTGGACGGAGAGAAACGCTTGTTGTGGTTGAAAGAGGTCAAAATTCGAAGTACCAAGAGACATGGGGCTCACCATACTTAGAGGACTGCGAAGATCCACGGGCCCTGCTTACAGCAAATGATTGGCTTGAAATACATAAACATATTGCTTCACGAATGCCGAACTTGGCGAAACAGGAGCCAGGCGGAGCTCATATCACAGAGCCGATGAGAGAAACATTCGCGCATGTTGACGATTATGTATGGCCAAAGCCTCACCAACAGCACACAGCAGGTCAGTCTTTTTATTTCCGCAATTGGATAATAGGATAACCGCTCATCAGTTCCGAATCAACAGGCAGGCCATTCCTTTGGGACGAGTTTTTTATCTTCATTCTTGTCGTACTTAGTTTGTTAAAGATTATCTGGGACAAAATTGGAATAAAGCAATGACTAGAACCCTGAGATAATCAGCCAGTGTTTATTGTAATACAAAATTTGATATCAGCGCTAATGGACCTTTGGAAACATCACTGTATTGTTACCTGTAGTGGCTGGCTGCTCTTCTGCTAAAGGAGAGGGTCATTAAGGCCCTGCAGACATTTCAAGGTGGAAATGTTACTAACCTCTTCTCAGTTCAAGGGATGGAGGTTATGTTTCTTCTTTCTGTCTAGCCTCTTCAAAGCACGAGTAGAGTTGCATGTGATACATTCTCCACAATATGAGACGTTATTACTATGGATTCGGTTCCTTCAGGCACTTGTCGGACAGCAGTTGCCAGTTGGCACAGAGAGTCCGCGACCCAGATCATCGATGGCCAATTTTCCGATCGCGATGGAAGTATCGGGGCGATGACGATGGGGTATCATTCCTCACTTGTTCATTAGCCCGATCGAGGGGAGACAATCCAGAGACTGGTATCGCCGCATGGAGAAAGGACCCTCCCTGATTTGCCCTAATTTGATTTCATTGGAAGGAGTAGAAGTAGTAGCAGTAGTAACGCCCGCCACCCAGCCAAGATCTAAAGAAATAAGAATAACTTAATTAATTGATATTTATTTTAACCCTAAGCGAATGCCATTTTCTAAACGTATTCTAGTCTTGATCTCCTAAGTCTTCCGGGCGCTGAACTGCGCTGTAATTATCTTGGGTGGGTAGTTGAATAGAGAAGCTTTCTCCACGAACGGATCTCCAAGAGTACACGTTACGTCATCAAATTTCTGTACAATGCGACATAGTAGGTATCGCAGCTGCACCAGCGCATGTTCGGTGCCCAGACATGGTCGGCGGCCGAGGTGGAAAGGAGCGTACTGACCTTTTCCAGGTTTATGAAATAACCATCGGCGAGGATGAAAAGAACTGGCCGGTGCACCTTCATAATATATATCATCTCTTCTATGCAGAGCATCAAGCGAAAACATGACATGAGTCCCCTTGCTGACACGTATCGGGTCAAGACCAGAGTCTCCACCGCCACTAGGAAGAGTTGTATTCGAAGCGGCAGTTCTGACGTTGATCGGTATCGCTGGGTGCAGCCGCAGCGTTTCATTGATGACAGCGTTCAAAAATGCCATGTTCTTGAGATCGGATGCAGACGGGGACTTTTCGAACCCTATTGTGTCTTTGACTTGGTGGGCTAGCTCTTGCATGACATCGGGGTTCTGGGAAAGCTCGTATAGTATCCAAGTCATTGTGGTAGCGCTGGCTTCAGTTGAAGCCAAGACTATGTCGAAAACCGAGTCACGAAGGGCATTCTTATCGAGATCGGACGCACTCAGCTCAGTTACAAAGTCTGTGGCTGGTTCGCTATTTCCTTCTTGAGTCTCGTTCCTCACGTCCATAATCATCTCCGTGTATTTCGATAAAAACCGATTGATAATGCTCACAGCAATTTGTAATGGCTTTTTTCCATACAAAAGTTTTCCTCCGACTATGCCCGAAGAGATGTAATTGAAAACATGAGCCTGTTCGGTGGACGCTTCGCGCATTGCTCTCGAAAATTGGTGAGACTCTTCACTAAAGAACGACAGAAGTAAGTATAAGAAGAGCCAAGACTCGCAATGCGACCTTACAATAGAGTATGAAGTCTCTTACCAAAGAGCAGTAAAATTGTCGTGTCCAGCTGGAGTCGTCGTAGCGAATTACACAGATCTGGACAGTAAAAACCTTCCGTCGATTTATTGTCTTGCTCTTCCTTCAAGCCACCACCCGCGCGACTTTTGCAATATAACACGAGATTCTGGAACGATTCCTCGAAAGCGGTGAATTTAACATCCGAAATCGTTGTAGAGTATGGCCGAAGTAGCTTCCGATGCAGGCGCCATCTCTGTTGATCCGAGGTGAAAATACCTCTGCCGAAAAAGTCTGCGCCACCGATGCGCCATAGAGCACCTTTCTCGAAGTCATCAAATTTAGACCCGAAGATTGCCTCAATGTTTTGTGGGTCAGCAGTAAACAGTGCCTTTATGTTTAAAACTGAGGCTTCGATTGTCCATGCCCTGCCCAGAGGGCAAATCTCTCGGTAAAATAGGAGTAGTTCGTTTCTTTGCAAAGCGCCGATAAACTTATAGAGCAATCCTATGTCTGAATAAATGTTTGCATCGAGTCAATTCGACCGTCTAGACAAATAAAACTTACTGAATGGTAGCAATCCGCGAAACGATCGAGGCGCCAGGGTATGCTCAGAAGGGTGCATGCGAAGTAAACCGCGGTATAGAATGACCCCGGTAACAGCAGCTAATATTACCAAGGGAAACAACATCTTGGCAGTATGTCTCGTAGTAGTATTTGTCTATTTGATCAAGATCTGGAAGTTGTGGAGGAATTGTTTGATGAAGGTGACTTTGTCGCGAGGGTAGCTGTTGTCTTTTATACAATGGTTGGTAAAAGTTAAGATTTTCATTATCAGTTCAAAGCTTCAGACATTAGAACATGCTTTATGTGAAGTTGTGCACCATAATCGCTATGCCTATGACACAACTGTTGAGGAGACACGCTGGGTCATAGTGATGCTGGCTCGCTATAGCTGAGACGCGAAGGGAATGCAAGTCACGAACATTATGAACTGGAATCAGTTTACTTAAATGAAACATGATTTTTACTATGCTCTTCATTCCCCATTGCCAGTGAAGTCACGCGCTAGGACGCTGCTGAAACGTCCCTGTCTAAAACTTACCGCGGTAACAATACATGATCATTTATGCTGCATACCTGTAGTAGTAAATTAACGAACTTATGAGACACAAGGTAATAATACAAAAGTGTGTTAGAATTGAGTCTGGGACTGAGGCCAATATGTCTTGTGATCATAGTAAAGCAATAGATCTCCTGTTACCCTGTTGGTCCGGGCCATCATTATTTGCCTCCAGAGTATAATAGCCATAACTAGCCGACCCTCTCTAAAACTTAGTCGCCTGTTGTGGACTCTAACCCTCATTAACAATTATCTACTTTTGAGCCTTCACCGACCATCAACTCTTTGCCTTAACAGCCATACCCACATCTCTCGAAACCATTTGGCTCCCAGTTTCTGAAAATGCACGACAAGGAAGACTCTCTCAGCAGCTTCTACGCCAATCAAACTGTTTTCTTGACTGGTGCAACTGGTTTTATAGGCATGGCTTTGGTTACCCGCTTGGTACTTGATACCCCTGTGTCCCAGGTATATCTGTTAGTACGGGGGGGTCATAGGTAGGCTGGCTTGGGCTAGAGGCCATGATTCACGCTGATACGTTCCACAGCCGCTTCTGGACAGATCTATCGAGTTCCTTGCCCTTGGAAGTGGTAGGGAAACTTCGTTATCTCGATAAAATCATTGTCTGGGACGGTGACATTACGAAACCTGGATTCGGACTTCCGTTGGGACAGCTCGAAATTATCGAGGCGAAGGTGTCAATCATGATTCACGCCGCCTCCACTATCCATCTCACAAAGCCATTGGATTTCATGAGGGAACAGATTATTGAACCTAGCGTTGCTTTGGCAGAACTATCGCTCCGCTGTAAGCATCTTACGCGATTCGTCTATGTGTCTAGTGCCTATGCAAGTACGTTTCTGCGGTTCAATGGCAAGGAGGCTCCTTCTGGATCTGATGCAATATTGAAGGAAGATATAAACTCTATTATTGATGATGAAGATATGAGCTTATCCAAAGAACTGGCAAACGTTCGCAGCGCGGGCAGTAGTATTGAGTTCAACTTTGTCCAGCATCTCTCAAGCTACACATACGCAAAGCACTTAACAGAGCGCCTTATACTCCAACTATTTGATCAGCATGGAAAACCTGGCAAGCTTCTTATTCTACGTCCGTCTCTTGTTGGCCCTGCTGATTCGAAGCCTTTCGAGTTTTACGAGCGCCCTGGATCTGCACCATTAACAGCCTTTACCGCAGGCTATCTGCTTTCCCCACCGCGCAAATGGCGAGTATCCTCTTACCTATCAGACATTTCGAAATATCTGGTAGACGAAATACCGGTGGATATTGTTGTGAATAGGCTTATCATGCACACTGCCGCTGGGACAAAAGGCTGTGTCCATGCTGTCGCAGGAATTGGTCGAATGACGAGTATTTCGGAAGCTTTGTCCATCATCTCGAAACGCCGAAGGCTCTGGTGGGGGCGGCCGACCTTTGATGCATGCAGATGTCATTGGCGGGATAAGCAGCTCTGGCCAGTGGCTAGATTATTCAACGCTGTTGGCTGTGCATTCCAGTTCGAGGACACCAAGACGGAAATGCTGTGGGGGAAGATGAATTCGACTGACAAGGTATCCTGGCCCCTGTGGAGTAACCATAAGGGAAGCTTCCAGGCAGTTAATGCTCGGATCAATAATGCGAAAAGCTATATGGTGGAATGTCTTTCAGTGCCACGGTTTATTGCCGACCTACTAATTTGGTAAGACTAAGGATAGGGTAAGGCTTCGCTTTACGCAGAGATTTACTAAGACTGATTAGCATATATTATTCATGTGTCTTTACAGTGATCGTATTGTGCCCGAAATTATTCTACGGTAATAGGCCTTGCTCTTCGAAAGAGTGGCAAGCGAACAGTTCGCACATCCATTTAAGCCTTCGTATAAAAACACAACTGGAATTTTAATGCCTTTCTAATGCAGTTTCTATCTCGCAAAAGTCTTTCAATATTTTTTTCACTAGACTAGAGCAAGCAAATATCTCATTGCTAGGTAGAAACCATGAAAAAAAGCTACAAGATTCGACTTGAAATCCTGCATCGACTGTGTCAAGGAGCTAGAAGGTATATATTGGTATGTATTGGATGCTAGGGATACCCAGCGACGACTGTTTATTGCTTGATTCTTTCAGGCTCGCTCTGACTGCGTTACCATGGCAACAACATTGCGGTGGAGATACTAGACATTCTTGCCGCTCATTTAAATCAAGACAAGATGAGATGCTTCATATTAGACAGTGCTAAGAGCAATGATAAGGCAATGAAGGTGAGTAAGGTTGAGCTTGGCTTTGTGTGGTAAGAGGCCTGACCGTGGCTTTGGTTCCGACTTGAATCTCTCAGCCAAAGCGCTACCAGCTGCGGCAAGACTGCGGAAGCGGACTCGAAGGAAAAGAGAGAATAAATTCAAAAAGAAACATGCAAAAAATGGCAGTCGATATTATGAGCCAACGTCATATCTACCAAACTCAATTCAAGGCCAGTTGATCATCGCCACTTAGGCTCACGGTTGAAGAATATAGTTAAGTGGTGCCTTCGTCCACGAGAGACTGCACCCTGGAGAGGCGACATTGGAGTGCCTCTGTGAACGTCAAATGTTACCAACCCATATTTTCTAGCAGGAAGATAGATTCCTGGCCACTACGGGGCTGGACTTACCCCCGACCCAAACACAACAACGATTGGGAAGTTCTCAATATTCTACAAGACATAAAAATGCATTACCTACCTCTGCTATTTAAAGATTAATCAGCGCACCCAGCGCTAGATAGATACATAAGCCTAGTACGCTCTATATAGTATCGGCCTGCCTGAGTAGTGTTAAGTACTTATTAATTTTTAACCCTTTTTTGTTTTAGATAATATATGCTACTAATACTTAGAAAGGCAAAACCTTATTTTATCAAGTAAAAATAATAGTTAGCGGCCATTCTAGGCTGCAGCATAGCGTGACTTACCTCCTAGGTATTAAAGACTTTTAACAGCAGAAAGACGCAGTCAAAGTTGGTTACTACTTTGCACATCGACACTAGTTAAAGTCGTACACCTGTATAATAAAATCTGCTTTTGGTGATGTAGGAGAAAGAGGCTTCCATAATTTTTTATTTTATTTTTTTTTCAAAATTAGCTATTTGTCCTGTTTCTGCCTGTTGGTACAATCAGGGCGATCCATGTCGTATGGTTTGCTGGATACTCATTCATTCTAGATTCATCTACGTGATCGCTGTAGGTCGATCACTTCCCTTCTCTAGCTCGCTGCGGCCCGTCGTGGGACAATCACAGCGCTATATTCGTTACCAGAAGCAGCGACACTGCCGTTATGTCTTATTTGCTCTCGTTCACTGAAATGGGACATGGTACCCGATGGCTCTATCCGCCAAAGGGAGACCAAGGGGGTTTGAGCCTTGATGCTATCTTCTTTAACTATGGCGATGACTAGTGCGCCGGTGGGCGATGGAGCCGGGAGACAGACAGGGGACGAGAAGAGTAAGGCGATGGCGAAAAAAAGTAAACAATTTGAATTTGTTTAGGGCATTGCTCACTAATGTTTCAGAGCTATAAAACATGATAATACAACTATAATAACAAAGCATTAGAGAACGAGCTAATGGGTGGAGAACATTCTGCTACGTGATACTTCAAGTAACCTTTTCCGGCGATTCTAGAAGTACACCCAATCATTTTTTTTATATAAAGCATGCCATACTCCTGCCTGTTTCACGCCGACTTCTTGCAATAAATTTTATTCGGATTTCACACATTGAAGACCAGACCCATCCACTAGAGGAACGAAACCTTGCCCTATCGTCTACCGAATGCACCTCCACTGTTGAGCCAACAAACCTCACTGATCATTATATCCACTCAGAGACTTTTTTTCTTCATTTCTAACAAGAACCGTACTGGATTTGAAACGCTTGCCTAAGTGATGGCGAGCCCGGTAGAAAAAACAGTGAAGGATTTGAATGGAAAATGGCTGCTGGTGAGCTGTGATCCAACAAGAAAAATCAACCTGCTGGCACAAATGCGCTAATCAAGTGCCCAGAATACGTCTCTCTCAGATCCAATAGAACCTGTGCTTCGCGTACAGAAGGTACCATTTTTATTACGCAAGACTCTCTGTCTTGCTTCGATCAAGCTGGGGATCAGCCAGTATGAAGACATCGCCCTACCCCCAAATCCGTCAAGCAAGCGTTTTACACATATTATAGTGCATCAATCAGCTTCGGGTTTAAAAGGCACTCGGGAGGCTCGCAGTCTCGATGGTTACGTCCGCGATCATACCGATTGGGTTTTTGGCAAGGTCCATGATCGCAGCCAGTTTGTATGTGTTGAGGAAATCCAGGATGACTTCCTGAGACAGGGATGGTTGGTACGGGAAGGGGAAAACATGTTAATTATGAGCCATACGGTTAGTCTCAGTAGCCGTTGGGTTGCTACACAGATCTGGGGGTTTCAGTCTGTAGACGGGGAACCAAGATACTGCCGCAAGGTGACTGTGAAGCATGATAATGCGGTAAAATACGCCCGGCTTGTTTACGACTATGTAAATGAATGAATACATTTCTAAAAAATTTAGTGGTATCTTAACAGTTATTGTAATGGAGCTTGTGACTCTGGAAGTCGCGATAGATCAGGCTATTTATCTACTCTAGTGATTAGTGCCGTGAAGTTGTAGAATGTGGCAATCCATTGCTCCATCGAGCGCTGGGTAACCTGGACTTGATGCAGCACGCTATATGTGGCTGTACTTGAACATAACGTGTTGCATTGTGGCTTGGTCACAATGACTTCTACAAAGCAGCACTCAGGTAATTGACACGTCATGGTGCATGGTACTACTTCAGTTTCAGATGGACAATATATGGTTTGCTCAGAGGAAAGAGCCCATTCACGTTCTGTTTATTTCCATAAATCCCCAGAAATCTAAGTCCATTAGAAGTTATAATATAAGGCAGTGCCCTTATATTTAATCATAAGATAAAGCCATATTTATTCTTCTCCTTTCATTTAGCATTGTTGTTCTTGTCCTCTACTATGGCGACCCTAGGCGAAAACTTACAGGGGCACTTCCGCCAGGCCCGCCAGACCTGCCGTTTTTAGGGAACATCTTAGACTAACCAGGCAAGACAGAGCCCAAGGTTTTACACTGGCTGAAATTCAAGGATAAGTATGGCCCTATTAGTTCCATTGTAACACTTGGTCAGTCAACGGTCATACTACAAGACAGGCAAACCCCCCTTAACATTTTAGATTTAAGTGGCGTCTAAGTCATCCAGCCGCCTATGTTCTTCTTTACAACAATAATTAGCTATAAGAATATAATAGGATTTACGTAGTATAATGCAAGCTGGCGCTGGCAGCGAAAATTAATATACTAGGAGCTGGGGCTTAGGAAAGCCGCGTTATAGGCTAATAGGATTTAAGATGTAGAGTTGATTCTCCTTATAAAAATACTTAAAAGCCCCTAGAATCTTAGGTAGCATATTAAAGTATAAGTGTTTTTAGATATCAATGTTTAACTTGGCTATCTAGACTAATGCATCCCTTAGCCTGACTGACGGGCGTAGTGGTCCTAAAATTTGCGTATGGTTACACTGTCAATTATCAGAAGCTCGATCTGTTGGTGCTCTTGGTAGAGCGGCTGATGACCAACGTTTCCGACCATACCTTGATATCAGGCTCGTGGATAGTCGATTTAATTCCTCCGCTCCGATCTCTGCCGGCTGGCTTCCCGGTATGGGATTCAAGACGACTGCCAGGTTCCGTACAGAGTGGCAATCCATTCCACGGTCATTTCCACGGGTGTCCCATTTATGGAAATGGATCGCCCGTGCATCTATTTCCATCTATTCTACGGTACCTGCATATAGTCACCTTTTGGAAAACAATGTTGTAAGATGCTAAAACGCATTGGATTGACTCGTAAAGAGAGGAATGAATTCATCTAATGCCAATCTCCTGCACTGCCAAGTCCAGTAAGCTATAATGCTCCTCTTGCAACATTGCATTTATGTATACAATTGTTCAGTTTCCCACCGAATCAGGCTGGAAAAACTAGGCCTACCTGTGCCAGCACCCACCACGGTGACCACCCCACCGCCGTGACCA
>FWCC01000212.1:0-21057 GCA_900169235.1 Zarea fungicola | reverse complement strand
TCTACTCTTGACGATACTTACAAGTGTACTGTTCGATATAACCTGACTTGCTTTAGAGCATACCCCAACTGTGACTTACGTCGATTAAGCCATCGTTACACTAGGCCGATTATGGCACATATATAGATAGACCTCTTCCCACGAGAAAGTCCAAAAATGCTTGCCCCTTGTCCACTTCCTTACACAGAGCATCATGGAAATTCATTTTCAGCCGCCACTTACTCAACACGTCTATGCAGAGGTCAAGGACAAGGAAGCTAAAACAGCAAAGATGAAGTTCAAGAAGCAACTTCCTTCCAAGCCAGATGGCACTTCCACCTCTGCACCTGGCAAGCAGACAGTTGTACGAGAGCCTGTGCTGAAGGATAACCTCAGCTTCAGCGTTGAAGAGCCCACTTACCAAGCCACCGACATTGATCCTGCCAGCAATATGTTATCCGGTACGGCAAGTCGCAAGCAGAACACCGCCTACGAGCTAACTTCTATGTAGGCAACCAGTCGCTGGTGACCAGACCGTATAAGTCCGCCTCGGAGCCTCTCGCTGCTGCAATTCCGGAACCGCGTCCATCGTCTGGCAAGTATTCTGAGTTGGACACAGCGTGCTCTACCGCCAGGCCAGAAATAGATTCTGTGGCTAGAGACATCGAGGATGCAGTCGACGATATGGATGGCTCTGGACGAGGCAACTCGCCCGAAACGCCATGTGGTATGTTGCATGTCTTACACGCCAGGTAGCGAGTCTAACTTTCCGCAGATGATTTGAGGTCTCAGGCACAGCACGAAGCTATCGTGTTTGAGGGTAACGATCCCAGAAATCTCGAGCCGGAGTGGGAAGTAACGGAAATACTCGGTGAAGAGAAAAAGGACGGGAAGTTATATTTCCTGGTGAGCTGGGCGCCTAGTCTTGTTTGTGAAGATGATATGTCGAATGCTGCAGAGGTAGTTTGCGATTGGCAGAAGGTAAAGAGCAAGATTCAGGCGAAGGCAAAGCGTGCTCCTGGCCGAAAAGGTAGGATGCATGCCAACGGTGTAAAGGGCGCAAAGGGGAGAAAAGGAAAGCAAAGCCAAAGACTTCAGCTAGAATTATAATCAATAGGACGATACCGTCGCAAATTGCATCGTATCGTGCGTCTTTGCACAAATGAAAATTGCTCTCAGCACCATATACTAAGCTTATACGATACTTCGGATTTTCAGATAGCTAAATTAGAATGAATCTCAATAGTTTGACGTTCTCCCATCTGTCTCTCCCGACCAACTCTGGCAAGAGGATGGATGTGCACAAGTGGCCACAAAATATGTCACAAGAGAATGCAACGCATTAAGTCTCATTTCATTTACTCTTTTGGCCATTTCAACACAACTTGATCCAACTTGATCAACTGCATTCTGCTGATCGACCGCGATCGATATATAAGCAAGAACGCGCTGTGAAATTGTGATAAACAAATGTAGACCGCGATCTGGTCGTGCTTTATAAATCGCATAATGAGCTTTTGTAAGCATACTGGGTGGTTAAGAGTTTGGAACCGAGGGGGGCAGGCGACTCTGGAGGTATCTGATCGCCCTGGCCGCCTACTTGGCGCTGTTCGCCAAGAGGAGCCCATTGGCGTCACTGTATGCATTGGTCATCAGCGAAAGTATGGTGCCCTCAGCGCTTTGAATTTGCTAAGTCGATCTGCACGGGCGAGAAAATCTCACGGCGAGATTCACTTGGATGTAGCACAGCTGCCAAACGACCAGCAGATGCTCATCGCGGACGGTGATCTCCCAACCCATGGCCAACTCCCCAGAACACATGGATTCCACTCCTGCCACGAAGTTACTTCTATCCAATACCCGGAGCCGCCCCAGCTGGCAGCCTCTGTCAGCGATAGTCTCTATCATCGAGTCCTGTTCCCCTTGACAGATGTCATCTGTATCTTCGCGGAAGATATCGGTGGCACCGACATCGCAATCCAACATTTATCCTCCTGGAACTGCAAAGGCCCATCATCCAAAGCGGGCATTTCTCCCTCTGTAATCCTGGTGGTGGACCGAGGCGGTGAAACGAAAGCACGAGCAAGGCTGAATGCGGAGAAATTGCAGCAGCCGCACGGTTGGTTCCGTACGACTCGAGTTGTGGGCATCGACCGCGACGCACATCAAAGCAGCAATAGACGACAGGCCAAGTCTTATCAAACACTATCGAGAGAAATATCTCAATTACTTCGATCCAATCGACGAGAACGGGGCCGCGAAAGCCTTCTGTTTTCTGCGCGGCACGTGCTTGAGTTTCTGCGCATCACTGCCGCCTGCGCAGTACAAGCAGACTGGACACCGCTGGACTTTGTAAAGGCCTCACGGCTTTCCAACAAGGTGGAAGAGAACATAGAATCTCATATAATGAACTTGATCTTACACTTTCCGCACCAGGATGACGTGGCGGAAATCGCTGCGCCGCTCATAGCGTCAAGTTTCCTGCTCAACCATTATGTCCCTGGCATGCACGGTAGGCAGAGATCAAACAGACAACAAGGTAGACAGCCAAGGCTTTGAAGAAACTAATGGATGCGCTAGATTTCGATCCCAAAGCTGTATTCGGCTCATTATACCAGGAGCGCTGCGATACGATCGGGAAAGCGATTGCAGCACACAGCGATGAGGCCAGATTCACTGCCATGTCTCATGACTTCTCGGCGCTCATCACCAAGCATTTTTGCGTACTGTATAAACAGCTCGAGGACTACAACGGAGCCAAAGAACTCCACAGGTTGCAGCTGGCACATACTCAGCAAAGGAGCTGTCTGCCCTCGTCAGAAGATACCTGCTTTGCCTGCCTCCAGCGGAGGCCGCAGCACTGCTTGCCTTGTGGACACTGGTTGTGCGGCCTATGCGTCCGGAACTTTTATGATGCCTATCTAGATGACCCGTGGCTGTACGACGTCGGTTACTGCATCTTATGTGGACTGGGAACAGATGAGCACCGCATCCGCATCAAGCCCGATACCGCCGACACGTGCGTGTTGAGTATCGATGGTGGTGGGATCCGAGGCAGGGGTCCGCTGGAATATCTTCGCATCTTGGAAGACATGATTGGCTTGCCAATCTCTGTGCAGCGGCATTTCGACGTTGTCTTCGGCACCAGCTCTGGTAGGCACTTCCCTGGCAACCCTGGAATCCAGCGTGCTAATCCAATCAGGGGCAATGACTGCATGCGCCCTTTGCCTCAATGGGTGGGCAGTAGATCGCTGCATTGAATATTTCGAGCTGTCATCGCGTCTAGCGTTTGAGACCAATCATCTTTTCCAAGCTGTTGCTCCTCTGGTCGGCGATGTGCCTATTCTGTCCCCGCTGTTGCAGATACTCAGCTCTCTGCTGGTAGACAGCAAATATTCCGCCACGAAGCTCGAGGCCATCCAGAAAGACGCATACGGCGAAACAAGAAGCATTGTCGACTCGCACGCCGCGAGTGAGATGGGTGTCTCGCTCGGTGTGACTTTGACGACAACAGACGACGCGAGTACCTACATCGCAACAAACTACAACAGTGCAGGTCGTCAAAGTGACGCGAGTGGTACGTTCTGTAAGATTGTGACGAGACAGAACTCGATGGCTGACTTGGAGATGGTAGACTATGCCACGCTGACATTCAGGAACGGGGCGCGCAGCGTACCCTTGTGGGAAATGTGAGTCAGTCGGGAGGATACCGCGCCGTGATGAATGCTGATGCCGCCAGATTACGATGCTGTACAGCCGCACCCTAGTAAGTCCTGGGAACTCGCAGAGAAAACGCTGACTAACCTGGTGTCGTCAGCTACTTCACACCTCATCACATCGCTGGGACGGGGACGTTTCAGGACGGCGGGCTGGCTTTCAACAACCCAGCAGCGATCGCGCTGAAAGAAGCGGGAGCCCTGTTCCCCACGCCAACGGAACCAAGAATAGTTGTCTCCCTGGGCACTGGCTCCAGCGGTGAGAAGCGCAGCACCGACGGCGCATCGCTTTGGCACGGCTTATTCCCAGCACGGCTGTTTCGGGCCTTTTGGAGACAGAGTGACTGCGCATCTGCTTGGGACCAGCTTTTAAGTCATCAGAAGCTGGACAAAAGAGGCGACTTTTTTCGCTTCGACATTCGCTTCGGGGAGGACCAGCCAGCTCTGGATGATGTGGGGAGCATGCGCGATGTGGCGAGAATGGCACGCGAAAGCGCGTTGGCCTCAACGGAGATGAGACGTCTTGCTAAGTATCTTCGTGCCGCCCTATTTTTCCTGGAGTTGGACGTAGGTTTCCCTCTCATAATGCGTTGTGGCACATATCATTGTACAGGCAAGCTCAAGTGCCGGCTGCGAGCGGGGTCAGAGGAACTGTGTGTCTTTCTCACCCAGCTGCATCGTTCCACTGCCGTCTTCAAGTGCCAGGGACAGACACTTCTCACAACGTCGAGTGGCAGAGAGGGCAGTTTCGATATGACTCAGTTTGAGAAGGAAGTTGCGCTCGAGGTGCCTAGCCTTCAGCACGCGTTTGCAATCACACTAGACGAGGAATCCACATCGTCGAACATCAGCGGATCTCCGTTTACATTGGACCGATTACAGAAGCAGCAGTATCTTTACGCGCCGTTCGGGACTGCATATCATCGTAGGGGTTAGGCTTCGCAAATGGGCCGGTCTATTCTTAGTTTCACAAGACTCTAGCTTAGCAACGCAGCAGCGTACGTCATATGACAGCGGTTGATAATATATATTTATATATAAACTGCCTGCTACTCAATATATTTCACAACTATACTCTTCCTCCTTTCGGCTTTTCGTCACCAATCACAATGCGTACAGTCAATAAGGATGAGCCCATTCAACTCGGCGATTTCAGCCAGTTGACTCCAGCAACAAAACTTTACATTGAACAAGTGTACGCGAAACTGCTGCTGCTGTGGCCTGGCGGCAGGACAGTCGACTCATACGAGCGGATTATCCGAGCTCTCAGCTGTATTGGTGTTGGACCTTTTGAGTATAATCCAAAGGCCTGTACCACACCAGAGAGTCTGGTAGCCGAATGGGTTCATCAGCTGGTAAAGACGACAAGCTCATTCGAATTTTATGGTGATAAAGATTATGACGAAAAATTCCTTCTTAGGAGAGCAAAGCATCATGACTGGAGCTTGGATGAGTTCAAGATTATTGCGATGAAATGGATGAACGGCAAAGACCAAAACAGGCTATTAAAACCAGGGAGGCTATTATTGGCGATATACGAAGACAATCACAGAAAGTCCAAAGCTGTCAAATCAAAAGTCGAGGGGAGTATTTCGGACATACAAACATCTGCTCAACCAAAACCCTCTACCTTGACTGCTCCTCGTTCAACAACACAATCTGCGGCACCCTCGGCTCCGCAGCCTGTCGATTCCACAAATTCTGCAACCTCTCGTATCAGCTACTCCCGAACAACATCGTCGAGGGAACAAAGCACGACGCCCGGATACAAATTTGGCAATTACAACCGCGATAGTGGCAGGACAAAAGCAGACGACGTGCTGCCAGGAGACAGTCGTCGTCGGAGCGGGGCGCGATTGAAGAATGATCACCCGAAGGTATACATAGATACTGAGACGCTACGCTTAATCAACAGATTGAAGGAAGCCCACGAAGCTGTCGGACAGCGAACCGCAAAGTTAGTCGCTCATTTGCTGGAATCCGCACAAAACCACAACAATGAATCTTGTAGGATTCCGCCTCACAGACAAATTGAGGCAAATAAGCCTATTGACTATCCGTGGAGGAATAAAGAGGGCGGATCATATCAGAAACGAAGCGGGAGGCGATCTTAGCTTAAATCCATCTTCTCATTACCAAGTAGTTTAGTTCAGGCTCAATTTATGTATCCTATAAAAACGGTTTAATTGAAACGACCTATGAACAATCTGTAATTGAATTAAATTTAGTCCAATATTGTCTGCTTATATAACGGGGCAATTATCAGGATCCTAGAAGGTATATATTGGATGCTAGGGATGACAGGCCGATGGCTGGTCATTGCGTGATCTTTTTGAGTCGCCAGTAGTCGAGTGGTTACACCTAGCACCCTCGTCCTTACAGCAATACTCTATCCCGATGCAGTGTCGCCGGATATATCACCAATACCCATGTTGTGGTGACGGCAGCGATAAATCCAAATATTAGCGCGAGTGACGTAGGAAACACCCTTGGTGCCTGGGACAACCCAAAACTACTTTTCCGGTTGTGTTGAGAACTCTCATTGGCTCATGTAAGGTATAGTCGTCAAATCGTACTGAGCAATCACTAATCTGACTTGTTTAAATGCTCAACTGAGCCACAATTTACTCTCCACCTATACCGCAAATAATGCAACCATGAAATTCAAGCCGGAGCCTTTTTGGTCTTCTCACTATCTTTCTATCCCGGTTCGCTTGTGGTTTGCTTGTAACTCTTCTATACGATGAAGTAAGCTGATATATCATCCTCGTGGCGCATGCTACATTGCCAGGCGAGGCAGAGGTACTCGAGCTCTCGGCTTCACGCTCACAAATGCGTCAAACATGCTGTCAGACAATGGCTCATGCTGCTTCAGATGATAGACGTCTATCATGAGACTCTCGCAAGGCAGAGAACCTCTGACGATGGCGCGACAAATGTCCCGTGCAGCATGAAGATACCGCTGAATATGGTCGCCGCCATCATTCAGTCTCTTTTCTAGTTCTTGGATATGACGCAACCGGCCAGTCCGCCCAGTCACCGTCCGTGGAAAGGCCAACAGCAAGACATACTTATCTTCTCCCCACTCACTTCGTATCTCGCAGATGTCCTTCCAAAACTTGCAGCGTGCCTGCACAATACGCATGTCGCGAACATCAGTCGGATGCTTCATCGCTTCCTTCACGTCGTTGTCTGTCTGATAACGCTTCATCTCCTCATGGAAGAGAATGGCGTTGACTCGGTCGTGAAATGTGCTTCTGTATGAAGTGTTCTGTACTAACAACCACAAGATGTCTAGAGGTGTACCCGCCGCGCGGACTACGGCACGCGTAGCCAGCGACGCCTCGTTGAGGTTTGCGAGGATTGTTCTAGCATCGGCCACTTTGAAGCCATGCTCTTGTCTGACTCGCTTGCATGCGGGTTGCGCCAGAGACACTGCAGTGGATGGAGGGATGCGGCTGGAATCAAGTAGCGGTGGATCGAGTGGCGGTGGAACGAACCCATTCTCAGGTTCTGCATCTGGCGACGGAGAAGACTGCCAGTCCATTCCATTCATCGCGTCCTCAAAGAACAAAGACTGCTCTTCCACTTCTTGCATTAAAAGCATCTCGACAGAATGCGTAGGTGGGTCTATCTTGCCACAGAGAAGCTCAACAACAACTCGTGCACGAAACGTAGACGCCAGGCTGACTGCAGTCTCTTGAGGGAGGTGCGGACTGCCACGTTGGATGCATCTGATGCCCATGAGCATGAATATGCCGGAATCTGCATTTTTCTCATGCTTAGGCCCAGTCCAGTGATTCGTCACCGCGCGCTTGTCAGGTGAGGAAAGTGATGGGATCTGTCTATCGCGTCTGCTGTCGTACCAGTGAACGCAGTCAGGGTACGCCACGGCGAAAACCCACGTATCGTCGTCCACGAATGGTATTATAGCAGGGCGGTTAGTGCCTTCGGATGACAGTGCTATCTCGTTTTGGAGAGGTCGAACTGGTAAAGTATCAACCGGGCTGTCAAGATGCCGAAGAAGATCGAGGTAGCTCTGGACCGCATCTCGAGGTGACGCCTGCTGCTGTGCCATGCTCCACGCCGCTTCCGATAAGCCGTCGGCTGATGGCACGGTGTCGGCATATCTGGCAACATACTCGACAAACCTTGATTCTGTGTGCAGGAATGAAGTGTTTTCATCATCGGCTGTCGCTACCGAGCGGGATCTCGATGGTGGCATGGAAGCTATGGCTGGGTACCTACGTTGCACAGCCGCAAGCGCAAGGATGGCCTGGTGAATAGAACTTCTGGAGTAAGCGCCTAATGAAATTTGTTTCAGTAATTGGTTCTCAGTCTCCATGGCTCAGCAGCGCACTGCACCCTTGCCTCACGCGTATCGTTGTCTTTATATGAAGCTCTGGCCCGATTTGGTTGTGTTGCGCGCCGTGCAGCCGAAAGTGACCATATTGACTATTGCCGCCATCACGGCCTGCTTCACTCTGCAAGAGAAACACTACTTGTCAGGCTCAATGAACATACATATTTGACAAAGCCATTAGTTCCTTATTGAATGGCATGTTTATAGACGACTGCCTGGAGACGTACCTTGACCTATATAGGAAAACTGCTGCTGTGCAGACTGTGCGCTGTTTCTGTTCCATTGATGTTGATAATGACGCCGCAATTTGCAGCCTTTTCTTTCATTTTCCATGTCGCGCTTGCTAGTCCTGGTGCGCGCGTGGTGAATCGATGCCCATTCGCAGTCTATCTCCAGTCTGTACAACAAGCACCGTCGGAGACTCACGAGCTACAGCCGGGAGACCTATATTTTGAGCCGTACAAGCCGTTCATAGACGGAACCGGTGTGTCCATCAAGATAGCAACGGCAAACCTCGGCACATCGCTGGCTGGCCCTCTCACACAGTTCGAGTATGCATTTGTCCCTGGGCAGAACCCGGATCTGTACTACGACATTTCGTCCATAAATGATATGGCGCCTCGTCAGTTTTGCCAGTACGGGCTTCATGTGCAGCCTAGTTCGGCAGAATGTGCTTCAATCGACTGCCCATCGGATTGTGGGAATTTCTGCTCACAGATCTACAATGAGCCAAACGACGATTTCGCTACAAAGGGATGCCACGCCTCAGGCGATACCACCCTAACCTTATGCGGCTAGGAGGCACTGTTGTATGCAAAGCCAGTCAAGAGACTATCACTTTTCTCGTATCTGTGTTGATGCTGGAGGCATTTATTTCATTGAGGAGCCAGAGTCTGGACCCTACGCTACTCGACAGTTCCAGGTCTCGTTACAGCAGAATTAGGTAGAGTATATAAATATATAACTACCTGTAAATATAAGGGTAAATCAAATTGCTGAAGAGTTATTTGTTGAAAGAGTATCTCTACATTGAGACAGTAACATGCCACGGCTTTCCGACACATGCAGGATAATTTCACGCACGGGCTCCGTGGACGGCCATCAATCTATACTCCCATGCCTCTGTGGCAAGCAAGAAACAGAAGTACTGGATAAACCCCCAGGGCCACAACGTAAGCATCGAGCCGGTGTATCGCGCAATTTTTGACATGTCAAAAACGCAGCCTTCTCACTGCGGCGGTCGTCGAGAGGCAAATGGCGTTAGGCCTGCTCTAGTGCTAGTACGCGAGGCGAAATGCAGTCAGTCAGTGTATCACCGCTGCAAACCAACAGTGGGGTGCCAGCCCCAGACGCGCCACAGAGTGCCGCTGTCAACTCAGGCCTTTTGGCGGCCTGTATCCAACTCTCCATCTGCAATTGCATAGTCTCCTCAAAGCTGGCCTCGCCGCCTTCCATCCTCTTCCGAGCCGAAGGCGTTGGTGGTTGCCAGTAGGACCTGAAGCTAATCCACTTTCTGTCGTATAGGGCAGGCCATTCGCCCAGAGACCGCCCGATGATAAATCGAGTGCCAAAATACAAAATGAGCTGCTGAACAATGGAAGCTATGTCGCGAAGTATTGTCTGCGTTGCAAAATCGCTACCGTCTGGTGTGCCGCCGCCTGTGATGTCTATGGCAATCAGGTTGGCGTGGGTGAGCCGAAACAGATGCTGTAGCTCCGTCGCCAATTTGCGTCTGCTTGTATGCAGCTCCTGGAGGCTGCAACGAACAATGACTCGTTTGACGAGCGTATCGGTCGACAGTGCGTTTCTTGGAGACAAGAATTCCTGTAAAGCATCCCACCAGACAAGGAAGCTGTTCCTGCCGTAGAAAATAGCTTCTGCCTGGCTCACCAGTTCACCTCTAGTGACGGACCTATCCAGCAGCGGCAGTGAAGGGACAATATCGGGATTGAATGTTCCGAGTTCCAGGAGTGGGTGGACGACAATATGATATTGGTCTACAAGACGCATACTCAAAGTAGCCATGCGTTCTTCATCAGTGAGGGCGTGCAACCGATCCATGGCTGATGGTGATGCTGCATGGAAGCAAGCTCGCAAAGCGGTTGACAGCGGCGCGCAACGTTCCAAGGAAAGTGGAAAAGAGGTAAAGAATAAAAGACTATGGCTCCAGATTTTGCAGCAAATACATGGCGGCATGTACTGAATCGGTGCTACAATATATGTTGCCCAGATATGTATTAATAAAAGGCAACATTTGGTGCGGTGATTGGTGGCTCTGGCTTCTGCCCAAGCTCTTGGGTGTTGGTGCTGTTGACAGTGTAAAATGAGTGACGGAGGAGTTGGGCATGAGCAAGGTAACTTTGCGGGCATGTCTTTTTCTCGCCACTGTCCACCTCTTGCCGCTAGTGATGGTGGGAACAGGCTGAATTTCAGGTTCACCGAAAGAACGACCTTTACTTGGCTTCCTTTGCGCATCTTGGCCACTAATGACGGACGTTGCGCGGTACATGCGACGGCAAGAAAGGTTCAGTGCCAAGCTGGTCTTGTCCAATAGTGGACAACGGGATACCAAACTAGATTGTGGTGCGTCCCAGCATTTCTGCATGCCTCGTTGGGTTGTCAAATTGCTTCCTATCTCCCTGTCTCAACAAGTACGCAACGGATATACAGTATCCCAATCGTTGAGGTGCAAACATTATATAGATGCAACGAGCATTTCGCTATGTCTTTTTCATTCACATCTTGTAAAAGTACACACGGCCCATCATGCGAACAGGACACAGCAACGGGCCTCATCCCCAGCCTCGGCGCACCCAACAGCAACTCCACGGGCCTCAAAACCTTTGGCTCAGGTCATCGAAACCAGCGCCAGGGAACATGTCACGGCACGGCTCTAGCTACACCTCATTGTATCAGGCGAGCGGCGCTGCACCAGCTGCTGCTACACTTCAGGCCGGTGCTCGCGCCTCGACTTTCCAGACAGGCCATGGAACCGGGACCAGTCATGTACCGTACGTTGATTTCACTCGCATCGTCTTGCTGGTCTATGCCTAATCTCCCTCAGGATGACCGACGCCATGATGAGCAGCACTCCGCCGTCTGAAGCTTCGTATGTCCCCCAGATCCGCCTTGGCTACCAACAACTCAACTCACAGATGCAGACCGGAAGACCTGATGAGCATGATGAATCAGTAAGGAACAATGCAACATACTGGGATACCACGCCAGACAATATACTAATACGCAACTATTGAAAGACTGAAACACATGATTGAGAGGATGCGGCAGGGGAAGGTCCAGGAGGAGGGCCAACAGCTCTCCGACCCTCATTCAGCGAGCCAAAATGGCGCACCCACAGCCACCGGGTATGACAATCAAAGCCATGCAATGGAATATCTCCGGAAAGAGATGGAGAGCTGTAGGAAAGAGGTTACGGCCGTCAAGCAGGAATTGGAGAGCTTCCGGAGTGTCGTAGAGCAACTCCAAGGAGACAGTGACAGCTTGACGAAAATGTATGTGCTAATGAGGCGGCGCATTTCAATCGCTAATTTCATATGTAGGACCACAGAGAGCCTGGAAAACCTCCGAGACCAGCTGTCACTCCTCGTGAATTCGTGCCCGCTCCCGGAGGAGGATCCTTTCGCCTACCCGCCGCTTCCTAGCGCATGACGCCCTGGCCAGCGTCTGCCCGGCATACCGGTTCGACAACGATGGATGCGATGAAGCATTATGCATAGATTTAGGAATACATAAAATGTCACGTTGTAATTTGGCGCAATCCACAGCGCAGTGATATGATGTATTGTGTAGCCATCGGCCCAAGTGATCAGCTCCCTCGGAGCCGTATCTTCGCCCACGTTCTCGTTCTCTGATAGCATTTCTTCGATAGTTACTCGTTTTAGTCCTACCACGAGGTCTATAGAGGTTGGGAACTATCCGAATTAAAAGCTGTTCGTGGTGGAACTGTGATGCCACTCATATTGTTGGATAATCATGGCAAACTGGGGAGCTCATCGCCGCGTACTCTCACCGGCGATATCCTTACATACAATTGAGGACACAAGCTAGTATTATGAAAATGCGGACTTGACAAAAGCAGTAGCAATGAAAAGTACACCAGCAGCACCGTAGATTGATTGGGAAAAACTACCATAGTATAAGACTTGGAAGAACAGAGTGTTGCGCTCGCCAAACCCTATGTAGAAGCCGCGACCTAATCCAAAAGCCTCAATGGCAATACCTAGACCAACAGCGACAAGTACGACGGCGAGGCCGAAATGGGTCCATTTATAGATCGTCAGAGGCTGGCCAGTAACCATAGAGACGATACCAACTGCCGAATGCAAAGCGGCGCTGGCACCTGCAGTGAATGAATATGCAAGTAAATTTGAATTGGAGGTGAGATTCTTAACGGAATAGTCTACTTCAGACTTGCGCGATGTCAATCTCCTGGACAGAGAGATGAGCGCGTATGCGTTGAAGGAGTTGAGGGCAACCAGCACTATGTCAAGGACGATGGAGACCAATGCA
The DNA here is from genome assembly GCA_900169235.1 of Zarea fungicola. Taxonomy (NCBI): domain Eukaryota; kingdom Fungi; phylum Ascomycota; class Sordariomycetes; order Hypocreales; family Cordycipitaceae; genus Zarea; species Zarea fungicola. The sequence continues at coordinate 8,469 of FWCC01000212.1, read as the reverse complement.
ACAGAAATACAAGCTCGATGTGTTTTTCTGGCTAGAGCTAGGGCAGTACGCTCGTTTGTCTCTATTAATCTCGTCATAGATAGTTTCAGGACTGTGTCTTGTGTCTTATGTTGGGATACTTCTTCGTTTGCTGTTGTTGGCAAGATATCAAGTCCCACAGCACAAATCCCAGGTATGCCAACACGGAGCCAACAGCCCCATCTCCGAGTAGAGCAATAAGTGAGGTTCAATTTCTAAGAATATCACTGTTAATACATATAATCCGCTGTATTCTACAATATTCATAGACCTTGCCCACAACAGGCAACGCTTTCTGGAATTGAAACGATGACAAATGCAGGGTAGTCCACGCAAACTGGTCTAAAACTAGAGCAGCCCTTTATGCTGAGAGGCCAGAAGTCAATTTCTGCACAACCTGAGTTGGCTTGTGCACTTCCAGCGTCAATCTCGACAGAATTAAGACCACGTTGAATTTAGGACCAATTGAACTGATTCAACGAGTCTGTCGTTCTCATTCGTAACTGCAATAGTCGTGACCGCTAGCCTTGGAATTACCAACTTGTCCACATTCATCTAGTCCAGTTCTGTATTTTTCACATCGCTAAAGCGATTCTTGTGCCAAGTCTCATGTTCAAATCAATTGACATGGCACCATGAGGAACCCACTCACATAACCGATGCCGGTTCTGGAGTACAAGATTGGTTGAAGCAATTACTCAGAACTTATTTGGCAACTCAAATGGTGCAGGCTTGGTTGCTCCTGTTAGGCCATACTTTGCGTCGCTAATTTGCTACAGGGAGCAGCCACTGCTGACACTGCAGATAGAGCCAGGTATCGGTCTATGTACAGTGTACACCAGAGAAGAAAAAGAAAGGGAAAAAAAACCAGCATAGACGCCAACTAGTTAATTCTAAATGATGGTATATTTACGCATCGGCGGTACAAGTGGCCTCCAGCACGTACGCCTGGCCGGCATGTTGCACCTTGGACTTGGTGCTGGTAAGTTATTGCACGCCTTGCTCCGTCATAGGTGTGGCATCGCTTAATCATTCCGTGACACAACATTCTCATACCAAAACGCCTGTTTCGCCTTTCGCACTCATAGATGAGAGACGCAAAATATTAAATGAGACTCTATTTATACTGCTATGGGTTGAAATGATACCAAGTGAATGCAGATGCTACAATAAAAGCAAAATGCCACGGATACAACGACCTGACGCCTTTACTTACAAAACTCGTGGTAGGAACAGGCAGACTAGTACGTGAGGTCGGCTTGCTGTGACTAGAGGTGCCACTGAACAGGCCATGGCTGCGTATATCAGTCCGGCTCAGGTTTCCGAGTGAATGGGATGCTAGCGAAGCCAGTGGAGAGTTTTGATCATGACTAGGATATGTGGCAGTGCTGGTAGCTTCCGGTGATATGTCCATGGTATCATTCGTCTCCAACAGTTGGAAAACAGTTGCAGTGGCCCAGTAGGTACTTCTCATCATTATGTCCGAGGCGGTGGATGGCAATTGGCTGGAAGGTGACGTGGCGTGGGACCATCGCGATAGCTTGGATTTATCGCTTTTGATAGTATGAGGGTATGAAACGATTGTGTAAGCAGTCCTATGAATGTGAGAAGTCTGTTTTGTCTCTATAAATGTAACGCTAACCTTGTGTTACCCGGCCAGGTCCCGGATATGGGACAAATGGTTATGGTGCTTGTGACAGTAGCCGTTACAACGTCTTCATTCTCAGCAGTGGCAAGAACAGAGGGGAAAATACAAAGAGCTGCAGAGAGAGCAATTGACACTACCCGCATGTTGTGTCGATTTGCCAAAACTCCTTCCTGAACTAGTAGTAGTTGTGTCTCCTGATGCGCCTTTAAGTATTTTTGGAGTAAACCTTGGTCAAGATTCAATTACCTGCCGAATGTGGGCTATTATCCAACTTCGGCTCTTCCGCCAGAAATGGCCGTTGTCACCGCGCCGCCGCCAAGACAACATCAAATGCACGATACGTCTATTTCCGGCCGGACTACCAGATACCGGGAAACACAGTTTTTAAAAAGAAATCAAGGAGGCCAATTGACCCTTGGCATTAAAATACCAATAAATGGTATGCAATAGCGGTGCCTAGCAAAGTCACTCCAATCTATGACCTTCGTCCATCTACTTCACACAGACACCAGCCAGTCTACAGTATTTATACTGATATTAATTATTATAATTTGACAGCATCACGGCATATACAAGCGCTCGAATTATGACAAATACAGAGATTGACACCATTTCGCGCATGGCAGCCAGCAAAATTCAACGAGAAGCCTTTCAAGCGCACCTTTGCCTTCGGCGCCGACTTGGACATTTTCTACTTTGGCGAGCACTACGGAAGGAAAAAGCGGATAAGGAGCGAGATCAGCAACTATGGTTTGCCAGTTGCATGCGCAAAGCAACCGACGAAGTCAATCCACTGTGACGCAGATGTCGCCCGTCGGTAGCTGGCTGTTTTCAAGCCGGCCGCAGGGCAGAAAAACTAATTCTGAGAACTCCAATAAGGACTCCAATACATGCCGTCCTAGGACGGGCTGCGGCATTCAGGCATTGCGCTCGGTGATCTGGTCATTTGCGGTTACTGGCCATGTACTATTAATTCAGCCGGCGTTTCTTTCTATTTGTAAAATTCATGTTGTACAACATACCGCACCTAAAAACATCAATTTAATCAGTCCTGCCTTAAAATTCCAAGTCTATCTAGGAACGAGAATGTGTAGGCCTTAGAAAGTAAACCGCTGCCAACACACTAAAACAATGCCACATACCACTGTAACTATTTGTCAGAAATACGATGGTACCAAATTGTAAAAGTGATTGTTATTCTTGATCATTAATCTTAAGTGGCATTATTCTTTTTATGCCTTTCAATATATTGCTGCCCAACGGGCAGCAATAATGGTGGTGGTTGATCGGCACACGGTGCGATTCATCTTTCGCACCCAGCAATCTGACACACCCCCTCAGTTCTGGCCGCTAGGCCAGGGCTGTCAAGATGATTGCACCTCCAACTGCTCAAACTTCTCATACAAGGCGTCGGTGTCCAGTTCTTTCAGTTCCTGCTTCCTAAGTCGGTCGTCGATATCCACTAGACCAAGCCGCTCAACGAAAACTTTGAACTGTTGGTAGTGGAGGGCTTTGGTGAGGCCATCTGCTACCATCTGCTCAGTTGGTACGTAATTCACTGAAATCGTCCCCTTTTCAGCTTCCTGACGCAGCCAGTGATTATGTATGTCGACATGCCGGAGCTTGGTTCGCAGTGGTCCGACTTCGTTGTTAACCAGCTTGATCGTTTGCTGGTTGTCGCACTGGATTCGGATTGTCTTGTTGTCTAGCTGGATGCCGATTTCTTGAAGAAGTCGAGAGATGAACATTGATTCTTTCGTTGCTTGAGACAATGCGAGAAGTTCAGCTTCTGTGGTCGATGTTGTAACTGTATTTTGTTTATTTGCTCGCCAACCGATAGTTCCACCGAAAAGCTGCATGACATATCCTTGTGAGCTTTTGCGGTCGACGGAATTATCTGCGAAGGAGGCGTCGCTGGCGACTAAGAATTCGTCTCCTCCACCAAGCTGTAGGGCCAAAGATCGGTTTTTCTTAAGGTAATAGATAACTTTGTCTGCCGCTGCTTGGTGTTCTTCAGACGGATTCATGTTGAATCTTGCTAGCCTTGAGACCGCAAACGCGATGTCTGGTCGAGTGACAACAGCTGCGTACAGAATGGATCCGATTTTCTTTTGGTACTTGCGGATTGAAGCAAGTGATGACCTGCCTTCGTATGGTAGTAGCTCTGGTCCAGACATTGGCACGCTGGGCCACCGGTCGGGACTTGGTACGAGATTGGCAATCTTGTCTACAAACGCAGACTGCGAGAGCCAGATCAATCCTTTCTTTCTATCGCGAAGTACCTCAACTCCTAGGAACCATTGCAATGGATTCCCTCCGCTGAGTCGGTATTTTTGTTGTAATTGATTAGTTATTTGTTTCATTTCGTTTTCACTGCCCCTTTTGTATGCCAGAACGATGTCATCCACATAGAAGAATATAATAATGCCGTTCTTCATCATGCAGCAGGGCTCGTGCGGTATTTTTCGGAAACCAAGGCTTTCCAAGGTTCCGGTCAGTTCCTTCTGCCACAACAGAGGCGATGCACGGAGTCCGTACAAGGCTCTCTGTAGCTTCAGGATTTTTCCGGGCTTGCGATACCCTGGAGGCATTTTCATGAAGATGTCGCTATCTATCTTGGCGTTGACGAAAGCATTTACAGCGTCATATTGGACAAGCTCAAGATCAAATCGCGCGGCGATTGCCATAAGTGTCCGGAATGATCGTCCCGCAAGGGTGGAGGCATATGTCTCTTCATGGATGGATTTCGCTTGCTGATCTCCGCGAACCACCAGCCGAGCCTTGCACTTCTGAAAGCGTCCATGCTTGTCAGACTTGTAGGTATATACCCACATACAATCTAACACTTGTTCATTTCGTGCCGATTAATCCGACTTGGATATCTCAATCCAGGACAGCATTTCTCGGTGGCTCTGCAGGTGCGTACGTTCGGCTTCGAGGAAGAGTGACCCCATTAGATGGGTCTCAAGTTCTATATGCGACTTTGGTAGCACCGGAAGCTGTGAACGATGTAATTTCCTTGGTTGGGAAAGGATGCGGATTAACTTAGCTTTGTCTATTTGCTTTCCGTTCATCGTGCCAATTGGTGCGGCATATAGGCCAGCCACAAATGCAGCCTTCCAGGTCTCGACATGTAGGTCCTGCCCGTCCATGGTTACGGATGAATCTTGGAAGCAAGCTGCCATAAGAGCAGCTGGAGAAGAGGCTGTGATTGATGGCGTTGGGTATGATTGGGATTGCGCAGGTACGTTTTCATTTGTGCGAGCATCAGGTAGCTTACTAGGAGGGGACGTCTCCCAAACGTTCGCATCCTGCCGTTGCGGAGTTCCCCCTTGGGGTGAGATGTCGGGATTTTCTCTTAGGAGGTCTTGAGTCCCTGGAGTCGAATTCTTGCGACCAGTTTCACCCAATTCTGCATCTTGGTGCTTGGGATGACTCTCTCCAGACCCCGACGCGTATCGCGCCTTGCGGGGATCCTCGGTTACAGACAGTGCTAATTGCACGTTCGGGTGGTCCTCGGTCCAGTTTGGATCATTTTGTCCAAAAGCTTCTGCCGGTCCTGAGTCGCCTACCCTAGTCTGATCATCAACTCCTCGGTCCATACTCAAATCCCAGTCATTCTCCGTGCCAAACACAATATCATCTTCTCCTTGGGATCCCTCTTGCGAGGTCACCTCTGTGTTTTCTGGTTCTTGAATGTCCTGGAGAAGATTCATCAGTTCTTCACGAGTTACTTCTCGGACATCATCTTTTAGTTGTTCAAGGTCTCCATTGAAGTAATCGTCTTCGTTGAAGATCACATCTCTTGTTGAGATTACTTTACCAAGCCATGGATTCCAAATTCGGTAAATATTTGTCGATTGGTAGCCTACAAGGTAGCCAATCCAGGCTTTCGGATTTAATTTCTGTCGGCGTTTTCTTTTCGCCATGGCGTCTTTGGTCATTGCAAATGCTTTGCAGCCATACACTCGGAGGTGTCGTAGGTCTGGCTTGTATTGTCGGTCGGTAATGCCATCACGATTACCGAGATAGGCGAAGAATCGATTGTATGGCGATTCCCATCGAAGCATATATTTTGGCGTTCGGTTGTACAGGTAAACAGCTGCCTTGAAAATCTCAACCCATAGGTAGGTGGGTAGTCCGGCTCCGATTCGCATTGCGCGCGCCTTGATCTCTAGCACACCCCCCGAGCGTTCAGCGCCGCCATTCTGGGCCGGTGTGTATTCCGCTGAGGGCTCGATCAGGATAAACAGGGATTCCAGCCAGCTGCGCAGTCGGTGCCGCTTCTCGTAGATTTCATTATCGCATTCTACAACGCGTGGCTTGAGCTGATAGCGTCGCTCCATTATGCCAAATAAAACCTTAAGCGCTGCCTGAATTGTTTCGGCCGTTCGGTCGGTAAGGTAAAAGTCCCAGACGTAGCCGGACCAGCGATCAGTGACAAACATCACGGAGCTTCTTCCCTCGTGGTCTTCATCAAGATCGTGAAAGTCAATGGCTAGTCGTAGTCCAAGGGCGTTTTCGGTATCACGCGGCTTGCGACTGACTTGTCGTCTTGCCTTGGATACACCACAATGATCGCATTCAACTGTAGTTAAGCCTTTGATCTTTGCTCCCGTCGAACAGTTGACGAGGTGTTCAAGCGCTTTTGGCCCTGGATGACCAAGTCGAAGGTGCCATTTCCTCGCTTCTGCTCTTGAGGCTTGTCGTCCCGTCCAGGAGTTGAACGTGTTTCGCCTTGTAAAGAACGACTGACTTGAAGTTTCCCTTGGAATATGCTCCAGGACGAACTGGTCTTGTTTGTCGAGGACCTTGCATATCATCTGTCCATTGGCTGCACGGAGACAATTTTGACTGAGACGGTTATCCCACCAATATCCATGTTTCTGTAATTGACGAAGGGACACCAGGTTGGCAGCGAAATTTTCACAAAGCGCTGCGTTTCGTAGTCGCAGAAGGTCAAGGCCTCTTTGTCCTTGAACCCTGATGTCTACGTCGCCATATCCTTGGATGGGTACTCGGTGGTCTCCAGCCGTTACGCAATCTCCTGGCAGTGCAGTACGGAAATTGTTAAATCGACTGATTTCGTTGAAAATATGAATGGTTGATGCTGAGTCCAGCAAGGCGGAATTTTTCAGCGGATATTGTGTGATCGCAAATGCGGTATGAGGCGATTGGCCGGTAAAGAACGAGGCATGGGTGGCTTTGCTGCATGTTCCAATGCGTCGCACGAGTCAGTTCTGTTCCTCGTGGTCATCGTTATTAGATTTGAGCTGTCGCTTGATTTCTTCCGCAAAGGCCGCATCGTTGGCGAGTCGGTATTCAATTCCGGCTTTGATGGTTGGGTTTTTCCGAAATTTTGGTGGCACGTTGCCTTTGTTCATGTAGAAGCAACTAGTGACATCATGACCTCGGATGCTGCATGCATAGCACCTTCTCTGATCCGAGTTGTTTTCATGACTCTGATTGTATGAGTCGTCGCGCTTTCGTTTGTTGGCTACAGACTCCTTTCCTTGTTCATTATTTGCTTTCCTCTTCCGTCCTTTGCGTTGGCTCGTTGATTTTTCTTCGGATTCATCCGTATAAGTAGATTGGTCACCTTCAGGTCCAGCGGTAGGTCCAAAAGCTCCCTTTTGGAATCGCGCAGCCTGCTTCTTCAGTAGGCCTTGCACATCCGCTTCGTCAAATAGAGATGCCGCCACTTCTTTGTAGTCGAGTTTATCACTTCTGATTAGTTCACGATGTCCGTTCCGGAAGGCCGAGCCCCAAGCAGGCAGTACATCCTTGACTGCCTTGCTTACATCTTTCAACCAGTCGGCTGAATGAGCAACGTCGGCTACATTTTGGATTTTGGCATAGGCAAATGCCTCTCTCCATTGTTTGATCCAGGCTTCAAAGTCTTGTGGTGTCTTCCTCAGTGGCTGGATCGATCGCTGGTATCGGTCGCGTGCCTTGCTGCGTAGATGGACTTCATCGACGCAAACCGACATCTTGAGATTGATATACCAGTCGCGGATTGTATCTTCAGCAGTGCAGCAGGTCGTCCACAGATGATCGCTGATGGACTCTTCGATCCAGGTACGAAGCTTGCTTATCGATGCCTGCTTTTCCTTGAAGTCTCGGAGCTCTTGTGTTCGAATCCGAACTTCTAAATCATAGGCTGACCTATCTGCTGGAAGAAGCTCATACACTCCTCGTGCTTTGAGAGTAGGATGCGCTCGTTCAAGCACCTGTAAAGGGTTTTGGTGCTGAAACGTCGAGTCGAAGGTGGGTGGTGATCGATCTCTGTCTATTGTCCTTCGGCTTCGTCCTGTGCTATGGGACTGACTCTCTTGGTCACTTGGGTCAATAATCTCCCGTCTCGGGTATCGGCCAACATTTGGCATGGGTGGCTCTAGTTCAAGCTCATCATCGGTGTCTGGGTTGACAAATTTCCAGATGTTGTCGCTGATGGCTCGAGCTTTCAGCCTTTCGTTCCACGATTCCCACTCGTCGGGGCCCTGGAGAGTCATTTTAGCGGATTTCTCAGTGGGTACCATCATACCCTATTTGGCGTGCGTAGATAGCTTGAGATGCAGATGAGACTCTTAATTGTCAGAAATACGATGGTACCAAATTGTAAAAGTGATTGTTATTCTTGATCATTAATCTTAAGTGGCATTATTCTTTTTATGCCTTTCAATATACTGCTGCCCAACGGGCAGCAATAATGGTGGTGGTTGATCGGCACACGGTGCGATTCATCTTTCGCACCCAGCAATCTGACACTATTCTAGTTATAACTAACGTCAAACACCCCCTAC